>JAZHYW010014078.1:0-42629 GCA_037355805.1 Ixodes ricinus
GATCATGACGATCGGCAGTTGTGTTTGCTCTGCACAAGACCCAAATGGCGGCGCCCAAAACAATTTTGGGGAACGGAGTGCCGATGCTTTAAGCGCAGCTCTTTTAGTGACTCTAGGCATGAAGTGAACTCGGGTGTATTCTTTCCCTCTTCGTCTTTATCGTTTATTGATTTCAATTATATCGAATAATGAACAATTTATATCACGCTAAGCTTGTGTAATTATTTGTCTTAGATTTATTAACCTGACCAAGTACTTAAACCGTTCATTTATCGATAGTAAATCTTCAAATATATTTTCTAAATGTGAAGGTAAAACGACACGGAGATTGATGATGATACAGACGCCAACGCCGCCCTCGAAAATTTTTTGAACTTGGAAATCAACAGTTTTTTCTGCCATCCGCCAGGTAGCGCAACAAAACAACCAAACAGTTTTTAATTGTTTTTAAAGTTAGCTAAGCTCTACAACTATCAAGAAACCTAAGCAAGATCATTGGGAAAATCTAATACATCGCAATGTATATCTATTCCATACAATAAATGTTATTAGATGCCAATAAATCTGTTTGATGTCCAAAAAAGATGTGCGTCAAAAACAGGTAAGTTTGAAGGGCTCCCGGAGCGTTATGACTTTGAAAATGAAAAAAAGCCACCGTCCACCTCTTGGGCAACTATTGTAGTTCTAAGTGTCATAAAAGATTTTACCATACTTTAATTATTTACTCAGCGGCATTTGAATTACCATGACTCGAAGCGCAAAAAAGTGCTACGTTTGATATAGAATATCTAAACAAAAAATATTTACACAACATTAAATTTTTTTCTGCATATTACCAATTATAAGCACTACATCTGTAGCTAATTTCATTGCCCTAGCGCTTGTCATTAAAAACATATTTGTGCTGAAAAATGTCAATTTTAGGGCAATATTTGGAGAGCTGTAAAAAACAAAGTAGTGCAAATACCAAAAAAGTATACCGTTACGTTCTGCTCCGACATCATCTTAACAAAACTGCTACATTGGAACCTCGTTATCTTTAATGACTCGTTCATAAAACATGAACCAGCGGAGCAAGTGAGGGTCCCCGCCATCATATTCGCAACGCTTCAAATGCGCATGAACAGTATAAACCAATACATACATAATATCAAATGAAAGAGGATTGCATTGCCTTTCGAATGACATCAATCCCACAAAACAGTGTTTAAATGGAGATGAGTAATGACCTGCCAAAAAGTACCTAAACTGCCACTTTCAGTGGGACCGTGGAGCGCACCGAGAACTTCTCATAAATCTGAATGTGCGCATGCATGGAAGTCAGTCTCTTTAGGTGAGTAACGTTACAATTTGGCTAATTGGTTAACCATTATTAAAAGCAGACAGCACAATTAAAGGCCACGTAGAAAAAGAGGGGATAGGAACACACGACAGCGATAACATCGCTGGCGGCGTGATGCATTCGTCTCCTCCTTGTGTTTTTCTTTCTGCGCGGTTTAGTTTTTGATAATTCTCGAGATAAACCGATCACCACTGGTTACTGGAAGTTTAAAAACGTGAAGGACCTGATGGACGTGTTATCTTCTTGATCCTCGTTTCTTTTTTTTTTTTATTCTTCGGCCTTTCAGTGGGCTAATTGTGCAATCTTATTGTCTGTAGTGAGAAAATAAGAAGATTGGGATCTCACCACGCCCTGTGTTTCTTAAGCTGTCATTAGTGAGTTTTAGTACCGCGTAAACAAGCGAACGCGAGCACTGTGCGTTTGTGCTGGCCGGGGTCACACTGCTTATCCATCATACATTCTGAATACTGACAGTCGGCATACAGATTCGAAGGCCAGTCACTCACGAGATCCATGCTTCGAATGCCGCATGGACACGAGTTCAAGGGAGAATACATGGCATGTTTGCAGACTGTCGTTAGTATGATGTATGAGCAGTATGACCCAGCCCTTGGCATTGCGTGTTCCACACTCACCCGCGGGCGCGGAATCAACACTGCGGTCTTCTAATTTTCGCATGGCGACGAAGCGCATGCGCAGCCCGGAGCACGGCAACGCCAACGCCACCACGCAGTGCTTGCGTTCGCTCCTGCACGCAATACTAAAACTCATTACTGACCATATACTGTACACTCCGAAAGCGCTGATAGCGCGAACAAGCCATCGACGATTTTTCTGTATTTCTCACGGTACGGAAGAACTGTCATTGAAACTTCTATAAAATTAGAAAGTGCTCCATTTGGGCACTGACCTCTAAGTGAGTGGTAAATTTGGATGCTCTCCGATACTCCTTCGAAGTAAAACGTGAAAAAAGCGCCGAAGTCGTACTAGCACTAGCGGTGTCACGCGGGTGTATACGTGTCGCGTTTAACTTTTTATCGCGAGTCCCTTTTTTTTCCCTACGTATTACCTGCGTTGTTCACTCCTCCTTGGATCTGCCTGAGCAGCCACTCGTGGCTGCATTCCTCTTCCCCTCTCACTAGATGAGTGCTACCCCGAAGAGGCCGAAGATGACACTTCCAGAAAACCCGCCGAGGTCACAAGGCGCGGGCCGAAATTAAGAAATCAGCCGGATTTGGCGGGCCGGTCCTAAGTCTCCCCGTACGGGCCGATGCTGGCCAGCCATCCATCATCCAAGTGCACACCGGGTTCCGTCGAGTGTCGGCTGTCGTTGGTTCGAGCCGCCGATGTTGCCGCCGTCGTCGAAAGTCGGCGGAAAGGGCGCGGTCGACTCCTCTCGGAAAGAGCAATGGCTTCTGCGAACCGCTCTGTGGGAAATGGATGGGTCCCGGGTGCGTTTCGGCGCTCCGAAAATTGTGGGGCTCCTTCAATCGTGGGCTGCGTCTGCAGAGGCGTTGGCCCGCAATAAATGGCGACCCTCGGGTGCTCCGTCTTCATTGGGTTGCCTTGGCGGGCTCCCTTGTCTTCGGGGCACCCTCTATGGACGAGTCCGTCTGCTCCCTTTCGTCGGATCGTGGACCAGTTTGACTTATCGGTCCTCTCTCATTGCCCTCGTGACTAGAAGTTTATTTTCTCTTATTTTGTTTTCACTTTGTCTTTTCACTATCGTAGAGAATTAGGGATGAGTGGTTTTTACTGGTGTGTCCAGCTTGGCTGGTGTTTAGGAGTTAAAAAAAAAAAGACTAACTGATTTCTGAGATGCGCTCCAAAACGCTTCTCCTTACTCCATACTCTCCCCACAGACTATTTTCGTTAATCGGATCAGAAATAAAATCACTGCGCAGTGCGACGCAGTCTTATTTTCATTTTATTTTATTCACTGCCGGCTAAATGTTAACAGATATCATTCACCATTGGATCCCTCAGAATTACTTGACCATACACGACTGATAAAACGATAATGACCTACGCACTCTTGATAGACCGACCTCGTCAGCCTATTTGGCTGCCGCCGCTGCCGTGATGCATGGAGGGAACTTTAGTCTCTCTGCGCGTGCGAGAACCTCGCTGCAGCCCTGCGCGTGAAGAGCACGAGACGGCACGAGCCGTCTACGGCACTGCCGACTGCCTCCTGCGAAAGTAACTAAAGCCAATGGCGGCGTCACGCATCTGTCGAATGCTTGGTGAGATCGGCCTTCTCGGATATCTGTTTTACCAGAAAAATACCAACACGTCTCCCTTCTTTTTTCTGGTCTAATTGGAGAAATCGCGGAAACGATATTGGTCGTGGATTCCGTGGGTCTTTATTATTTATTTTTATAGCGCGAGCCTCCACTGCCAGCCGCTCGTGCATCCCTATCTATGCACTCGGGAAAGTACTGGAGCGAGTCGGAATATCCGGCGCTTTAGGTTAGCGTACGTAATATCGCCACCTACAGCTAGTCCGCACCACTGCATATGTAGCGTGAAGTTGATGTGTCTTCATACCCATTAATATCGCGATATCTTTTTCCAACACGCTCGTTTTCAACCTAATAATTTTCCAAAGACCTATAAGTCCGCTCCTCTTGTCTTTCCCGTCAGTTTTATCCGACGTAAGCTTCCCCTCTAGGCAGGCGGCCCGTCGTCGCCGCTCGTCGAACCCTCGGCGTCTCGACAGCTCTGACCCCGTCCAAAATCACCGGGAAACAGCCAGGAGGCGGCGGCGGCTGCCGGGGTGAATCCATCCAACGGACCACTTCTCCTGGTCCGCCTCTTCTCCGCAGAACCCGGCGGGTCTTCAATCGGTCTCCTCCGCCCAAGTGTGCCTAGATTTCAGAGTGTTTCCAACTATTCGATCGGGGGCCCTCCTGATTTATGGGGCCGCGCAGGTGACGAAAGCGTGCATTGCCTTCAAGCGTCTCTGCCTTTCCAACCGCTCTCCTCATCACCACGCGAGAAGGCAGCGCATGCGCACATGCGACCAATCCGCACACGAGGCGTTACCATTAAACATGCAAACGTTCTTTATCTGTTTGAGTTGATCCCTCTCTTAAATATCGGTTCTCTACTCCGCGCAGCTCACCGCAGCGCCAGAGAGCCGTCGTCGTCCCTCGAACGAACGCGCACACCGAGCGGTGGATCATTTTTCATCCGGGCCCGTGTCCCCCGCGGTCCTCCTTCTTCTCGGCCCGTCGTCTCCTTCCTCCGGGGCTTTGCAGCGACGTCCAGATCCGCTTTCTGTCCTCTTCTTATCGCGGCGAAGTATCGCTCCTCGCAGTGTCGCGCCCTGGGCTGCCTGCCAGGCCAGAGGCACGGGGGCCTCCCTGCTGCTGCTGCTGCTGCTGCTCTTGCCGCCCGGGCCAGTGCTGCAGCAAAGCTGCGATCCGTCTTCGCTCCGTTGGGCCTTCTCTTGGAGAGTCGAGAGACCTCCAGCGTCGCTCCATCATCGTTGTCCGACGCCGGGCCGAGCGCGCAATCCGTCAGGAAAAAAATGGGCACTTCCCGTTTCGTTGCGTTCCGTGCGTGTGTGTGCTCCCGTTCCAGGTTTCTGAGGCGAGAGTGGGCCTCCGTCTCGTTCTCTGTCACTGTGGAAAGACTGCAGAATGGTTGGGTTCAACTCGCGTACACCGGCGGCACATATTGTGTGTCTTGTTACTTCGGAAGTAAGTGCATGCGCATGTTGCCGTTCGGTGTCATTGAGCAAGTAGCTGTTTCAAACTAAACGAGTTTGCAACATTTATGTAGTATAAGTTCGACTCACCTCACGACGGACCGCAGCGGAGGCCATAAGAACTACCAGCCAATCCAGCGCTGTGAACGGATCACATAACTACGTACTCGCGCGTCGCAGCGCTCCTTCCAAGAGTCACGTGACACTCACACGGCATTGGATTGGCTTCGATGGCACGTAGCATCCTCTGCGGTCCATCGTCAGGTGAAACGGAGTATAGCCATTGGCGAAGCTTGTGGCCTCTGTGTAGACACTGTAGAGGAACGAACCCATAGCTGGTGTTCTGGATATCTAATGTGCCTGGTGTTTAGAAAGCTGCGAAAGCAACAAGGAATCTTCGTGCTGAATAATACTTGCCGTTGTCTGGGGAAAAAAAACCCAAAAACTAGAGCTCTTTCTTGCATCGATCACGTGGTCTGGCGAATCAATCATTGAAGTCCGAGCACGCTTGACTTATATAAACGCCGTATCGATCGTGACTGATCTTTTACATCTGAAGCACGTATAAAACGAACACTTCCCTACGTCTTTCAACGCACATAGCGTCAGTAAATTGCATCCACTTTTTCTTTGATATTTATGACGTGCTCACTAGAGCACGTCACCCAAATTTCTTTGTTTCCAACAGCAAAAGGTCGTAAGAAATGAAGTACAAAAACAAAGCGGAAAGAAAAAGGATCTGTGTCGGTGTATGTGCGTATTTCTGCGCGCGTCTGTGTGTGCGTGCGTGCGCAGTTGGCATCGCATCTCAGCCGCGAAACTCGCACGAGTGATTGGCGATCTTGTCCGGGCCCTTTGTTTTCTTCGGGCTGACAGCGTTGCGAGAAAAGCAATGACGCGCCCCGACAAGAAGACGAGCGGCAGTTGTCGCCCGGTCGGTCGCCATTGTGCGAACCATTTGTCGTCGCGGGACATCGGGACCGGGTCACCGATTCGGGAGATGTCCGCGACACCGGCCGTCATTTGTCTGCGCCGTCCATCGTTCTTGGTCGCGTTGAGACCCCCAGCGTCTGCCTGTCGACCGGACCGAGCCGCCGCGGCTTTGTCTTCCGGCCGACGATGGATGGACGGCCGTCGCGTCGTCGGGTCCGCCGTCCGGGAAGGGCGAGATACGAAGATGGTGCAGAGTGGCGACCGTCGGATCACGTTTAAGGAAACGAATGGCTGCGGGAGACGGTTCGGTCTTGCGCGTCATCTTTAAGGCCTCTGTAGCAGAAAGTTGTCGTATATAGAAATTCTCCTTGGAAAATGGCGTGCTGTAGCAACACCACCTATAAGTAATCGAGGCCTGTGCACCCGAAGTGTGACGTCATTACAGAGAGATGGAGCGAAAACATAGATTGAATATGAGTGCTACGTCAGTGTTCGGCTGGGACTCGCGTCCAATGAAAACGCGTCGAATGACGCTCGGCATTGAGCTTGAGACCAAATGCCGATTAGACGCCACCTAATTGTGACGACGTTCCACAGAGGAAGGGAAGATTGTTAGCAGGCCTTGATTACTCCAGGTGGTGTTGGCTGTAGATAAAATAGCGATGCAGATAAAAGGATTGGGTCAAAAGGGACTCTAGCTTCCGCGTCTTATGGGGACTCCGATTCCGTATTGTGATGTCAGCTACAGAGTTACGCCTTCAGGTGATACCATAACACATGTCGACGGTAGCTGTGATAACTGAAACACTTAGGACGACAGTGGCATATTTCGGGATCCGGACAAAATGGTTTTGCTTAAAATTATCTCGGTCGAAATTCATCCAGTCAAAGTGGTCTCGGATAACTTCGGTCACAAGCACGAACCCAGATAAAATGCCCCTAACTGAACTTTGCGGCATTGTTTGTTTCTCTGCGTGGGTTAAACGGGAGGCAGGTACTTGAAACCAGACTTGTACGTAATCCGTTACAAGTAACGAAATTACTTGTAATCCGTTACATTTATCTGTAATTTTGTAACGGATTCGTTACTTATTTTCTAGGGTAATTGTAAAGTAATTTAATTACTTATTTATGTAAGGGATTACTTGTAATTCGTTACTTTTTTATTAGCGGTAGAAAAAGCGGCAAATTTGAACGCAGGAAAAAACATCTTCAATTTCTGGAAAAAAGGAGTGTTCCGGTAAGCTCAACTGCAAACCTGCCGTCGCGCGCACACACACACACATACAAAGACCTGTCGAAGCTTTTCTTTGCATCGCCTAAGCCCTAAAATCTCTTTTTTTTATCTTGATTCTTTAGATTGCTTACCTACGACGAGGGGAAGCACACTGATGGGAAGAACCGGACTCGGGACGAAAACAATAGAAGGTCGTGACGACAACGGGTCAAGACATTCATTTCTAAAACTCGCATAAACGCATAAAAAAACGGAAAGAATATCTTCCTTTCTGCCATTTTGCTCACGTTGACGTTTCTTGCTAGTAAAAATCCATCTTCTTTCCACTTCCCTCCCACTAGAATTAAGTGCGCCTTTCCTTTCTTCACTCTTTCTTCGCTATCCCCGATGAAGGCGAGAGGAACACATACTGTCCTCCAGACGCTGGAGTTTGTATGAACATAATAGACAACAACGATTGGCGCGCCATCTACCCAGGAAGACGGCGCGGACCACTCCACCAGCGATTACTTCAGCTTTGCAATGACAACGGCATCAAGTTCCATCTCCCATAATGAAGCTTCGCGTTTTCTCCAGGACGCAGAGTGCACCTCCATCGCCCCACTTCAGAGGTACGATGCGGTGCGTCAATCATTTGTGCGCTATAATACTGCGCTCCCATCCAGCGCCTCAGTGGAGGGGGTATTCAGCGTGGCGGCTGACATCTTTACAAAGACGCGGGGAAAGATGTCGGATGCAACTTTCGAGAGTCAGCTATTGCTGAAGATCAACAAAGTGTGACTTGGTCAAACAATAAACAGTTGCATAACCCCGTTCTTTGTTTCTTATTAATAGTGCAGTAAAGTTGAAAGTAACGCCGCAAAAGTAACGGATTACTTTTTGGAGTAACGGTCACTTACTTTTATGGAAGAGTAATTGTAATTGTAATAAATTACATTTCAGACCTGAGTAATTGTAACTGTAATTCCTTACTTTTTTTAGTAACGTGTACAAGTCTGCTTGAAACCAAGTAAACTTTAAAAAAGATGTCTGTAAAAAAAGATCTTAGTAGTGAATAACCAATTCGAAATATATTTATTTATTTCAGAATATTAATCAGGAAAAATATACCAGATTTACAGAACAGTACTCCTAGACAAGCATACTTCACCAATGCCCGGCGACAGATGCATGAGGGATGTCAGATCCTGGACGCGTTCTCGCGGTGCAATTGCGCTAATTTGAATTTTTATAAAATCAGAATTAAGCAGAGTGTAATTTTGATGACACGCTTAAAATGATATCATAAGATATTTGCCGCCTAATGCCGTGATCACACTGCTTATACATAATTCGAAAGGCAGTCTGCATACAGATTCGGATGCGAGTCACCGTGAGATTCGTGCTTCGAATGCCGCATGCCAATGAGTTCAAGAAGAAACTTGGGCACGCGGCATTCGAACCAGGGATATTGCGGTGACTCGTGCTTGCAGACTGTCTTTTGTATGATGTATGAGCGAGCTGCCTGAGAGAACTAGAGATATAGGCTCTTTGAGAACATTACATATTCGCAACTTTCACGGCCTATAGGGGGCACGCTATTTGATATAAAAATAGCAGTCATCTGGATAATCGTCGTGGAACAGCAGGACGAGGTTGGGTCTGCGACGGGTAGGTACTTTACCTTTGTGAAATGCTAGCGGTATATCCGCTAGTATTTCACAAAAAAAGGGAGCTGAAGGGGAGGAGCTGAAGAATCACATTCTGTTCGGAAGCCGATCATCCAGGAGCTAGGTGCGCGATTCTCACAGTGGTACCACCATTTCTGAAAGTTGCGAATACGTGTGCACTGAACATGCGTTAAATTAAACTTCAAAATAGAAAATTATATAATGTATTAAAATTATTGACGAGCCTGCTGAAGTAACGAGAAATTAACATGGCCCGTTTTATCCGGTATATCCTTTTGCCTGATACCATTTTATACAACCGCCACATTGTTCAGTTAATTCAGCAAGACTTGTTGTTGGGCTGGTTTGTTCATCGTACTGAGTAAACTTGTATGCGGAAACACAGAGGACAATTACGAAGGAGTGGACAGGGACATGCGCTCGTCGTCTTCTGTGTTTGCGCTTGAAAGTTTCCTTTTCAGTTGGCTGTATAGCCATGACACCATCCTTCAAAAAATTCTGGCGTCGTCCATCGAGCATGCAAGCAAGCAAATGCATCTGGTTTGTGCTTGAAGCAACACAAACAAACTTCTTTTGACATTCTAATTTTGTCAGTGTAGGCCGACACTCCTAGTATGGACTGCAGCATTTCTATTCCGTACTGTTGCATATAGACCTCTCCAACAAAGGGCTTCTGGCGGGTGCCATTTTCGGTATTTGTGCTTATGGTGCTTGCTTTGCTCGCTTTTGATCCAGTGTCGCAACCCGAGATAGAGTGGGTCCAATCACAAGTGTGTTGTCACAACTCGTCCTAACGTGTCCAAAACCAGTTCCCCACTTCGCGCTGCGTAGAACACGCTAGAAGGAGACCGCTCAAAGAAGTAAATAGGACAGAGAAAAAAAAAAGGGGGGGGGGGGGAGGAGGGCAACAGAAGAACCTTCCTCTGTTTAGTGAAAAGAAATTACTGCGTTGATGCGTATTTTGAGCCAAGCAAAAAAGACACCAACATACAAATAAACGACATAAAAAAACAGAAAAAAAACAGCGCGCTAGTAAAGAACACGCACTGTGTGTGTGTGTGTGTGTGTGTGTGTATTTTATTTTTATTTTCGCCTTGTCTTGGATTTAATGCAGCGTGTTCTGTGTTCACGTCAGCGTCTCGATCAGATACAGGACCGCCGCGCCGAACAGAGCGGTCTTCTTTTGTCTGAGCGCCGCGAGAGTGGAAGGACAACGTCGGCGCTGTACTCCTCCGTTTCGGGACCAGCCCTTGGAGCTGTTCCAGAGACCGCCTTGCACGATAGATTGCCTCTTGGCAATTGTCGCCGGCTGACAATTATGAGTCGCAGCTGTTAAAAGAAGGCAGGCGCGCTCCGGCTGCTGCTGTTGCCGCTGCAAACCAATTCTCGGCGCCCCACGTACTGTGTGTGCGGACGCAGTGTTCGTACGTGCCGACTTTGTATACGCGCCGGCTGTCATCGGCCAGCATATACAAATTCCGGAGTCGGTGGATTCGCAGAGTTGGAAGATGCAGAAGCCGTAAGCTGTCGCCTGTCGCTGTAAGTTCGGCGCTATTCTGGATGTAGATATACAAAATGTTGTTAAACAGAAAGCTGCGTAGTACGTCACTCACTCCCAATTGAATCAACGTATTTTTTATTCACTTTGAGTTGCAAATTTAGATGTTGTATAGAGTTGTTTGTTATTCGCTGACATACCTCTCATGCCTTTCAAAAGTTACGCTTAAGATATCCAAGCATGCTAAACGCGGGCCCGGGTATCTTAAGTGTAATTTTTTTTTGCCCCATCTTTGGTAAATTAACTTTTATACAACATTAGTGCTCTCCAAGCTTGAATATGCAGCTTCCATCCGGGATCCCGGTACAACTTGCCTCGCTGACTCTATCGAATCCATACAAAACAAATCCGCACGGTTTATCCTGACTAATTATAACCGCACCGCAAGTGTTACTTCAATGAAAAACATTTTACTTGTACCCAGTCTCGCGCATCGTCGTAGAATTACTAGCATTTGCATTTTTCACAAAAATTTTCCATCACAACCCGCTATACTCCGAAGTCAGTTATTAACCCCACCATAGATTCCTTTCAGCTCGTCTGGATCGCCAGAACAAAGTGGGGGTTCCATCTTGCCACTATAATAAATATTTTAACTCTGTCATCCCGAGGGTCACGAAAGAATAGAATCGGTTACCGTCATCTCTTACATCAATTGTTGATAGTGCTCTGTTTCAATAAAGTCACTAGTGACCGTGTTTTGCGACTGTTTAACTCTTGCGTTTCTGTGGTTTCATGTTGTTCGTTTCTTTTGTAATTTTCACCACTCCCTTCTGTAATGCCCTAGGGCCCTGAGGGTAAAATAAATAAATAAATACAAAAAACTAAACAAATATTTTTTTTTTCGTTAAAGGTTTTCGTATTTACGAATTGCATGTTAGCGAAAGTTTAACGTCCGAACCTGACCCTCAGAAATATCGCCCAGAATAAAAATATGTTCACAATTTTATACACCAACACGCTGCTCGGACATCAGGTCTCTGTGGTTGCGCTGACTTCGGCCAGGCGCACGCGCAGACTCTTCCCATTTCGTGAATCTCCTCCTCCTCCTCCGTTGCTCCGCGCACTCAGTGCCCGCACTCGGTGTGGCCAAGCGTGGGATCGTTGGTAAACATCGCGTTGGCCTAGAGGGTGCTAAAACCCGTTACCTATAGGTCCCACTCACTCGGCCTTATATTTCGTGACTTAGCAAACTGCGAACCGACATTGATGATCATGAAACTAGCGATTTCGCGTCAAGTCAACGCTGGCAGGACTAAATATGCATGGGGTTATTGCCCCTTGCTCTAAGAAATATTCGTCCTGAAGTGGTTAACGGGTGCAAGCATTTGTAACACATTTCTGAACGATTCTCGGAGTATTTAGTTAAAAATAAAACACTTTCTTTTAAATCCGCGGATGGCGAAGATAATACAACGAGCTCACTAAATAGTGAAGTCGCATACACACAGGTGATAAGTTGATTACGAAAGTTAAAACAATCTCCAGTACGCAGAAGAGGCTTTAGGAGTGAACAGAAGGCGTTAAAATAATAGTCCTTATTTTTCTTCTAATACGCGTTTTATCGTGGTTTAAAAAGAAAATAAAAAAATATTTCTCATGATAAATATATTTTTTTAAAGAAACGCGTTACACACTGCAAGACCTTCTTTACTTTTTACTGTAAAAACACTCGCATGACTAACTTACTGCGCTAGTACGCCACAGGGGATCTGCATGTGAAGAGCCAGAAGATGCAGTCCCTGCGACCTAGGGAAGGTTTCGTATTATGGAACGAGACCTTAAAAACAGCTTGACCAGAATAAAATAGAACACATGGGGCTGACACTGATAATTAAAAACGTGACCATCAATGTGGAAATCGCAACTCTAATTGATTCTTTGCGGGCCCTAAAAAAAAATTCAAAAACGCGTTTATTTCGTTTTAGCACGTAATTTTGATATTCTTTTTTTTTTTTCGGTAATTACACTTGGAAAGCACATATCTGTTGACATACAGGCATAAAACAAAACTAAAAAGTCATGCTTGAGTACAATTCTTTGTTTTTTTATTTAGTGCGGAACACCCGGCTAGTGGTGACAAAAATCATAGCGATTCTGATCATAAGCGCCCGCCAGCGAGCGTCAATACAGCGACGTGACTATCATCGGAGAAGAGCGCACCGCGTACAGACACAAGGCAGCCCCCTTGTACGCTTCCGGTGTGGCATCGTCCGATACCTAATGGAAATGCAAGTCGATAAGCTCGAAATACCGCCGTCATTAATCTTTTTTAAGTGACTGCATGCTGCGGCGGCCGCGGGCAGGAAAGCGGCCAACTGCGCGCAGCAGCGGCACACAACAGG
Source organism: Ixodes ricinus (assembly GCA_037355805.1). NCBI lineage: Eukaryota > Metazoa > Arthropoda > Arachnida > Ixodida > Ixodidae > Ixodes > Ixodes ricinus. The sequence continues at coordinate 12,798 of JAZHYW010014078.1, forward strand.
CCGCCGTTCCGTTCCGTACCCTTCCTTCTCCCATGGCCGCATATCTACAACAACAGGCAGTGCGTGTTTCACACAGCCGTCGTTTGGGCAAAGGCTATTATTATAACGCCCGCATATTCAATTGGTGTCCGCGGACCCTGCAGAGCCGCTTCCTGTCCCGCGCGCGGAGGCCGCGGCAATGCACGTGCGGCAAAGAAGGCTTCTTCGAGCGTTCATTACTCATTTACAGCCCAATTAGAAGCCTCGAACCCGGTTCACGTAGACAACTCGCCTTGTTTCCGTTGAGCTCTCTATCTGACTCGCCCTCGCTATGGCCATATAAACGCGCCATCCCGAGCTCTCCGGGCTGAAACACCTCCTCCTGCGATTTTTTTGTTTGTCGTTTCCTCTTAGCGTAGAATTATTCGCGCCACGAGCGAAACGACTCGGGTAATTATTTCCGCCGACGGGAAACCATAAACGATATTCGGCATGGTCTCTCTCTCTCTCTCTTGCTGAATGCCTTCCTGCCGAACTGGACGCTGGTCGTTAGCGGCGGTTCTTTGAGCGCGCCGACCCCCACGCACGCCTAAGTGGACAGCTCTTCTTTGCCGCCTTCAGAGTGGCAGTCTTCTCGCTTAACAACCGATCGCGCTTGTAATGAGTAGCACTTGGTTCGGCATTACGATTCTTTTGTCGTGTTATGCCCCTGCGCTGCCCGCTTCCTTGCACCTAATAAAGGAATGCGTTTTTTTTTCTCCTTTTTTTAGGGGCGAAGCTTTTTAGGGTCTAACCTTATCCGTCCGTCCGTCCGTCCGTCCGTCCGTCCGGCGTCCGTGCCCACATAAAAAGAAAAAAAAAATATTTGCGCAGTCGACAGGATTTGAACCTGTACGGGGAGACCCCAATGGAAATTCTTGTCCATCGCCTTAACCACTCGGCCATGACTGCGGGACGAGTAGGGGGCTTTGAGATGTGGTAGTAACTCAAGAACTGGGGATGTCATGGATGAAACGTTGCATGTAGCCGCTCAACGTCTATACAGGAGAGGGCGCTGCGGTCAAATGCGTATATAATCGCGTTAAACTTTGCATGCATTGGCTCAACGTTTATAGACGAGAGGGTGCTGCGGTCAAATGCTCAAATGCGTACATAACCACGTTCCATACCACACATTCTCTTTCTGACATGGACCGTTGATTTAAGCGGTGGAGATGCGTTCCCACGGCTTCTAGCGGATCCAAGCTGATCCGCTAGAACAGTGGTTCTCAACCACCGATGTTTCGCGGACCCCTTGTGGATCAACGGAGATGATGGAGGACCCCATTCGTGGTGAGGGGAAGGAAAAGTTATTGGTTAATTATGATAGTGATTTAATAAATGAATATGACTAAGAGCTAGTGGGAAGTAGACCTCTCTTATGGACATACACACTAGAAAACACGCCCGAAAACTGAAACATTTCGTCTCGATCTAAAAAAAGACAACTTTTATTGCCAGTCTTTAGTGATAAAGCAGGGCTTCGAGGACCCCTAGGATGCCTTCGCGGACCCCAAAGGGTCCGCGGACCCCCATTTGAGAACCACTGCGCTAGAAGAACCACTGGCTCTGCATTTCACCGACCATAAAGCAGTAATAATAAAGTCGAAAGACTCGAAACGCAACCCGGAACTCAACACTACCTATGAGCAATAAAAAAAAAATCAGCACCATCAGCACTACCTATGAACAATAAGATCAGTATCATCAGCACCACCAGAGCTTCGCCCAATCAACATCATTCACCACGTGGAGATGTGTTGTGGTCATTTTTTTATACACTATTCTTCTTAGTACTAAAAAACTACTAATGTAAGTTTCAAAAAATATTAGCAAGAACAATTTCTTTTTCCTGACACACATCTAGCGACACTGCGAATTTCGAGAACCGGTTTGCAGCTTAACTGAATTCCTTCGCTAGCTCTGGTTGACGTCGGAGCTGTTTCTTTAGCACTGCCCACCATGTCTCAGCTTGAGCTACAATGTGCTCGTCCGGGTTGAGAACTTCTAACATTCCAAATCACAACTTTTTTTTTTTTGATTCCTTACATTATGGTTTTTAAAAGGGTATTGTCCGGGAATTGTCCCCCGACAAGTTCCTACGAAATCCGTGACGTCAACATTCCTGGGGTTCGAAATCCGTCATGTTCTATGCGAAAAAACCGAAAAACCTCAAAAATGGGTCCGCGGACCACGGGAACGTGTCCGAGAACAAGTCCGCGGGCTTGCGAAATGCTGTGTATCACGTTGGCAAACGTCATGAAAAACGTCCGCGGGCCTGCCGGACCACGGTTATCGAGATTTGAAACCCGTTTAATTCTCGCTTTTTCCAGGTCGGGCGAGGACCATGCCAGGTCCGCGGACTGGGCTAGCTAGATCTGCAAGGACGGCTTGAGCCAAAATGCTCGCGCAAAAACTGACTTCTTCCGTTTTCTTTTGTAACGTTTTCTACAGACCGTTTTCACCGTTCGTTCATAGGGGAGTATTAACACGGGGGATGCTTTTCGGGGAGGGATGTACGTGACGTCACTGATCGGCTGAAGCAGCGGGACTCTCTCCCGACTCAAGCATTCAAACGAACGGCGGCGAGCCGAAAGGGATGTCAGTGTCATCAGACACATTTAGCGATCGCACTCTTGACAACAGGGCTTGGTGGCGCACATGAAACTGCGACTGGCGATTATGGCAGCAGCGCTGTTCGTTGCAGAAAACGACGAACTGCTTCCTGCTAAAAGAAAGATGCTAGTTGAATACGTGGATGCAACATAAATTACGTGGAGTCAAAAACCAGTTGTATAGGGAGCGGCTTGAGAACGGCATTACTGAATATCGTAGACTCCTTCGGGTGCCTTGGATGACATGCGCAACAGCGCAAGCAACAAGTTAGGCGATCCCGATTCCACCGCCGGAACCCCGCTGAGCAAAATTTGTCGCCAGACACGCGAACAAAATACCGCCAATGTGCTTTTTTCCAGTAATCATCTGGGCATGCGCACACCCTCTCCCCTGGCCTTGCTTCCAGCGGTCTCCATTTCCGCAGGGCACCATCCCGCACAAGTCACGACCAGCATTGTCAGCGCCTATCTTTCCGCGTACTTCGTCTTTTTTGAAGATTCTTTTTCTGGGTAGCGGTAGGATGGGGCATAAAAAGCAATAAAAACCGATACAACGGCACGATGTCAATGTGTCTTGACGAACAGAGGTCTGTTGGGCTGCCCTTCATTTGTAGATCGCGGACAAACCACCACACGGCGCTCGTTCGGTTCTCACATGCAGCGAAGCGCTGATGTAGCGCTCCTCACGTGCCGTCAGCTACTTATCGTCTGCCATGAGCAACAGTTTAGACGGTGCGATACAAAGCTGGTGAACGCTCCCGTCAGCACGCGCTTAGCGCGAGATAAGCGCTACGCTTGTAGCGCTCCGCTGCATGTGTGAACAGGCCCTTACTCGAAACAAGTCCATTGCAAAGAGATTCCACGCCAAGGCGGGGACGAGGGAGTGCTTGTGCAGCAAGAGCAAAAGCTCCCCCATTTCCCTGGGATGTCTACGTCACAGCGGCTTCGCGCAAAGCGTGATGTTGTTACCACGTGATGCTCATCCCGGGAGCAGAGGGAGGGATTTCTCCCCCGTCTGAATACAGAAATTCCTCCCTTTGCTCCCATGGATGCGGATCACGTGGTAACAACGTCCCGCCTTTGCGCTGGGCCGCGCTGCCGTACACATCCAAGGCTTTGGAATTGGCGGTATTTTGTTCGCGTGTCTGGCAGCTTTACAGAGTTTGCTCAGCGGGATACCGGTGGTGGTATCTGGATCGACTAGCTTTTTGTGGACTGCGATGTTGCGGATGCCGTCCGCGGCACCCGAAGGAGTCCCATATAGTCTCATTCTCTCCATTAAATTACTACCAGTAAAGTTACTACCAGTAAAATTACTACCAGTAAAGTTTAATTTCCGATAAAAGGTGATTATGCTCCTGCCAAACGACTGTGAATGGAGAATCCACCCAGAAGAGTCTGGACGGACGCGACGTGACGGTGCCGTGTCACTATGACGTCACGTGACCTTGCACGTTCCATTCTTTACACTTCCTCCATGTTGTGGCGTCTCTTCTCAGAATCAGCCCCTTAGCAAAGCTGTTTCTACGTTAAACTCAATTAAGCTGTGGCTTTATACAAGTTTGCAAGCTCGGCACCTTGGTAACACCATTTGGATGCCTTGGTGGTGAAAGCGTGTTTATTAATATCAAGTCCTCTGGCACTATGGTTGCCTCCTCGGTGCGCGTCCGCGGTTGCTAAACACTGCGACCTTTTTGAGAAACACTTTCCTGCCTGCCGTTAAATAAATGTAGTTGACGACAGGCTAGAGGCACGCTGCAACGATATTCAGTTGGAATGTTTTTCAAGCATATTCGCAAGTGAGCGCCCCTGACCAACAAACGTATTTGTTGCGGTGTAATTTCAAGAAGAAAACCGAGCGTTTTCTTTCTTAATCTCCTTCGCAAAACCTGATGGCATATCTCGGAGGTCGCATTGTTGATATAATCCCCCGAGTGACGACATTTGAACATGGAACCCGAGCATTGTTGTAAATTCGATTTGGGCTCGCGATAATTAATAGCTTGACAAGCATTCGGTAAGCCCGTGACTCGTATCCAATTCCTGCAATGACGACAATATCGAAACCCTAACAATGTCTAACTCAACGCGTGTCCTGTGTTTTGCCAACCCCAGGACGCGGCTATGATAGTTCGCGGCGCATATAATTAGCTCCAGATCACGTGACCGTTTTTTTTACTGCAAATTAAAAAAAATAAACGTAGCTCTTTTTTGCAATTTTCATTGCGTGGTGAGCGAAACTAACGGGTGTTAAACGTCAGGGTTTCATTGTTAGCGGCAATTGCGCGAAGTACAAAAATGGAGAGCCCAGTAAAACCTCGGCCCCGAGCGAGTGCTGAAGGCAGAGGCGCGCTAAGTGTTCCTGTCATCGACTATTCGCCTTGAGATTCAATCGGGTACAGTTAATGTAGTGAAAATCAAGGCTAGGCTTTATTTTACACTTACTTGGAGCAAAAGAAATGCTAGGTACGCGAGACGAAGCCATGGGAGGGGCCAATACAATACAGCGCTCGAGCACTGCAATCAACTGCTAAGAGCTCGTGTTCTTTACCCTTGCCCGTGCGCTGCAGCCGTTAGTTTGGATCAGAGCCGTACATGTTGGGAGTTCGGCCATTCGTTGGGAAGTATAGGAGACGAATCAGGATGCGCCGTTGGCCGAAATCGGGCTGGGCGTCTTCCGGGGCGTCTTCACAAATTCGAATGTGGCCAAGCAGAAGCCGGAAACTAGACCCTGGCGGTGGTCGCGAGAATCAAACTTAATAAGAGTGTCGGAGTAACTCTCGGTGATTGAAATAATGGAGCACGTGATGTTTCAATCATGGTCTACCAAAATCATGGTGGAAGAGTGCGACTAGCGGAATGATCGAAATAATCCGGCCAGGCGCCGAGAATCTGCTGTCCGAGGGGTCACACTCTGTCCGAGCAAAACAGAGTTGAGCAGCACATTCGTTTCTTAAATCTTTCTGCATGATCATGATAGAAAACATCACGTGCACCCTATTTTCAAACCGTGAAGCGGTACTACATTTAACTGTTACGCGCCTAATAAAACGATTAAAACTCTTTCCCGCTTCCACCGCTAGGGGATTCTTTTCGGTTTCTGATTGGCCAAGAGAGCATGTCAAGCCCTATTTCTGCGTCTGGTACACGCCCTTGCTCTGCCCGCGCCTCCCATTGACCAAACTCTCTCTTACATGGCTTTGGTTTGGATGTTTTGCGCTCTAATCGCATTGTGGACAAAGGGAATCTACAACGAGCCTCATAAAGAACCATGAATAAACAGGAGCACACGCTTCCGCTAATGTCAATCTGGGTCTGGAGACGAATTGTTGAGGTGGTTACTCAGGTGAAAAGTGAGGGGGTTGGAAAAAGGGGGTGAAGGGATGGGAGAGCTTAGAAACACCTCAGCAACAGGTCACTCTACCATCGAAGCTGCCGTGCTGCGAGCAAAACGTTTGCTCAGCCACCGAACCCATACGCTGATTCGGGAAGGAAGGTCATTTTCCAGTGGTCAACGTCGGGAGCGCGGCGGCTCCGCGCGAGTTTGGTGTTCTGTCACGAATTTCAGCCGTGGCTCTAAAACGATTAGTGGAAATCAGCGGCACCATTAGATAAGTACAAGTTTGGAGACAGTATACTGAGATAACCAAATAGGTAGTACCACCCCCTTTGAATAATTCAAAATGATTCGATTGATGCATACCACTTTTTGACTTATACTCTTTAAATATATAGCAGACAATCTATAAGACCTTTCCCTAACTTCACGTGCTTCCAAACTTAAATGACAACCGTGGCGTTACGCTCCACACACGCGCAATAATTGCGGAGATTCGTGCAACCCCCTAACTCGTATGCAGCACGCCGTGCGGAACACGGACAATCTACCGTCCGAAATTCGCATTTTTCCACCGAAAACTGCGCGGGACGTGCTGCAACGAGTAGGTACTATACGTCTTATCGCTCTTAACTGAGCTGAAAGACAGCACCCAAGAAATCTTCCCCGAGCACGTCCGCGCACGAAGCGGCCCGACCGAGCGCGCGCTCTCTTGCGGACACAGATACCGGCCATCTTTTCTGGGAAAATAACCCCGCAACGATGTATCCTCTTGCTTATCACTCCCCATCCCTAGTTATTACCCCTTCCAAGATGAACGCAGCAGCCGACGCTTTCCGAAAGCCCACTACCACTATCAGCATTTCCGTAGCTGGGCGCTTTTTAATTAGTCTTTATAACAAGCGCCATACGTTTTCGCAGTGGGACGACGAGCCTTATCCACGGCGAGCATACAGAGTCGCCCGGTCCGCTGCTTAGATTCACCGCGAGTAGCGTTAATGGGATGCTCGTTACGGGAAGCGGCGAGCGTGCATGACGGATGATACGACACAGGCCGTGGATCGTTCACGGCGTTGCGGACGCATGCCTGTGCACACGAAAGTCTATACCTGGAGAGGAAACGGCGGAGGACGGCGACGCGACTCTGTGGCAAGCGCAGCTCTGGTCGTCTTAGTTAATTAGCTTCGTGAGGGTCGTGACTTCCGGGTGGTTGCTCCTTTGTCTTTAATTGATCCGTTGTCTGGAAATTAATTGCCGGTTGTCCGCGGCCGGACGGGACAAACGCCGCATGGCCGCCGACATGCGGATTTACAGCTCGAGTTAATCGTCCAGGTTATTTCCCGCTTAAAGCATAACCTTTTAATTTTTTTTTTATATACAGCTTCGGCCTCGCCATGTCACCTGGTGAAGTTAATATCTAGGTCCACGAAGTTCAGAAACATGGTTTCAAAATCTTTTCACTATATGTATGACAATCTGTTTAGAGAAACGACAGGAAGCAATACACAGAGGCATGGGAGTACCAAGCGAGGGGGAAGGGGGCGCCATTCCCCCTTCCCCCTTCCCAGTTCTCAGAGTGTGTGTGCGGGGAGGGGGCAAGATATGTGCTTGGCCCCCCTGAAACAGCCGCCACTGGGCAGGGCAAACACTGACCGGCGGTGCCCAAGGGATACCAAGGGCACCGCCCCCGTGGAGTCTGGTTTGCCCCCCCCCCCCTCCTCCCTCAAAAACAAGCTGGTACGCCATTGCACAGAGGTGAGACTAATTCAAGTCCGCAGGCTTAAGTGTGGTAACTTCGTTATGAAAACTTGGTATCTCTAGTCGGTGACGCCAAAAAGAATGCAGAAGCTGCGCTTCCAAGCACGCGCACGCTGTCTTTCGTCGGGCTTTTGGTGCGCGTGTGACGAAGTTCTATCAAAGACAGAAAGCTCGCGCTGGAAGCGGGGCATCTCCTGCATTCTTAAAAGGGTACGGAAACGAAATGTTTGCACATTTATTTCTTTGTTTAGATGTGGTCCATGTTTTGCTGGCCGCCCAGAAACACTAGCCTAGAGTTGTGTTTCTGGGCTGCAGGCAGAGAAGTCAAGAAAACTAATTTTAAAACGAATGAATAGATTTCAAAATTGCGTCTGGTGGCGGTCTGTGAAGCTCCGTTGGAATGCCGTCACGTCATGAGTTCCTGAGAAGCAGCGCCAGTTCGCGGTAGTATGGCTCGCTCTTTGAGTTACTTAGCCCTGAATGTGACTTGGTGGAGAACGCTCATAAGCTGAGACTGCAGCCAAAGCCACAAGCGCGCGCTAGCCCGCGTTCCTGGCTTTGAGACATGCATTTCTAGCGCGAGCGCTCGATCGTTCTGCGGAACAACGCTTCAAAGCAGCGACCTCGGGCTCTCGTGGTTGTGGCATTGGCTGCAGTCTCAGCTCCACAGTGCTTCTGCAACGTGCATTCCACACCATCGAGATCGCCGTTTTTTGCAGACATTAGGTGTGAGCACCGTGGGCGGGAGCTTTATCTGAGGATGCGGGTACCTCTGTCAGACCAACCATACGCCATTGCTGGGTACTGAGGGATATTTCTATTTGCTGGTTCTCTCAAGCCACTACTTCTGCGGTGTGAAACTCACACGGTGAAGCGAACGCTTGCGGCACATAAAATACCGGCCTGGCCGCAAATGATGTTACGGGCAAGCTATGTATATAGGCCATAGGGCGTGCAGTCCTAGGATATTACTACAAGTCGAGACTGTCACGCGTTGATGCCACTAAGTGGCAAGGGTCGCAACTACAGTACCCTTGACCGTGCGAAAACTATTCACGTCACGAGCGAGATACGCATTGCGCTCCTCGCTGGCCATCTTTGAAGCGAGGGGTAGAGAGCTCGCGCTCGCGTCATTTCGTTTCCGTACCCCTTTAACGTGTCACCCAACATAGCTGGAACCCATTCGAACACCAAAATAAAACATTTTCTGTAAGTTCTTCTCTCGTTTCTTTGTGAGTCAATGAAACGACAGAAGTGTGTGTACACCTTCATGTCCTTGCCGTTTTTCGCGCTGTTTTTCACTCTTTCACAATGCTACACCAACTAGCCCAACTTACCACTGTGCTACAGGTCAAAGCTGTTTGGATTCCAGTGTTTGACGTCTTTACGGAGAACGCCCCTGCCCCTACGTCGTTTTCCTTTTTCTTAATATATCTATAGCTTTCCCTTCTAAGTCTGGAAATTCAACTAACGCACTGGTTTTATATTCACGTGCCAAAAGTTCGAACAAAAATATGACAGCCCGGTGACAAGTCTTTTCCCTATGAACCCAATAACGGTGACGGTCTGTCTGATCCGTGGGATACACGAAGCAATCCCCATCGCACGTTGTCACGTCGTTAGTAATTGGCACCTACGTGCCGTAATGAACGCACCATCGGCTACGGGCCGTCGTCTTCGAGCGCGTTGCATGGGCGCATTTGGCGCTCCTTCCTTTCTATCGTCGGAGAAGAACTGCTCCGAGCAGCTGTCGCGACTCGTTGCCTAGTGCGTCCTCCCGGGAAGGGGGGTTACAGTTCCGGCGAAACTGTCGTCGGCCGTCCCGTCCTGGCAGCTAAACGTGTCTGCACGCCCCACTGTAAAGCTGTCAGCTCGGCAGCTGAACGTCAGCCAGCGCACGCATTCCCGTCTCCACGGCGGCCGCAGGGAACTTCGTCGCTGGGAATTCTCCTCCCGGAGGACCAGCCGCCTCCTTCGTTCACGACACTCCGCTGGACCGTGGAGGATGCTACAAACCGTCGGAGCCAATCCAATGCTGCGCGAGTGTCACGTGACCCTCGGGAAGGGCGCAGTGACGAGCGGTGCATGTAGTCACGTGACAAGGTCGCGGCGATGGGTTGGCTAAGATGGCTCTTAGCGCCCGCTGCGGTCCATCGTATAAGGAACCGGGCCCTCGTGGGAGAAGACCTTCTGTTGGGTTCAGAAGCTCTGCTGTACCGTTGAAAGGATTCCCATGTGGGACGTTGCACTGCTCTTGTTTGTAGCACTGCGGAGGGTGCAAGATATATGAATCAATCAACGTTTCCCCCAGTGTGAAGTACGTAAACTGAGAATGGCGAAAAAAAAGAAAAAGCAAGTGGTGATATCCGCAGTTTGACAGATCTCGTTATGTAAACCAATGCGCCGAGGAACTGAGAGAAAGGCGGAGACGAGCGCGCGCCGGGACGTCAGAACGCCGAGTCCTGGGAATGGTTAGCGGGTAAACCTCAAGCTAAGAGCCTTTGTTTCCACTGCACTCGTAGAAATGAAAAATTTGCTAAGATGGCAGGAGCCTAGAGGCGACGAGTATGTGAAATGAAAGCATACCGCAGAAACACTTGGTTACTGTGGAACTAGCTAACACATTTTTAGGTTGCTTTCAAATTAGCTAATATACTTTTGGGGACTATTTTTATCAACTGTCAATAAGAGGGAGAGGATGGGTTTTGATTCAGCGTGGGGCATTTTCAACACAGTCAGTGGCAGGTGGGGAACCCTGGGAACAATCTCTCGGGGCTGCGCTATAGTTATAACCCCGACCAAACCGCTAACACAAGTCTACGATACTTGAGGTCTATCCGCAACAGGCCACGAAGGTGCCAGCACCACCAAAGATTATTAGAGCCCGTTAACAGCTTTCTTTACATCGCGTTACGCCATCATGCTCGGATGGTGCCAACTCAGCAATTGGGTCAGAGTCCGTCGCCGAGCGCACTTCGATGCGTTTGATTGGACATGAGGCCCAGCCAAATGCTAACGGTCGTGTCCAATTTGCGTCTGCGCTCGATGTCACTGTGGTTACTTCTAAACCCTGGTGCACAAACCTCGATTATTCTAGGTTGGGCTAGTGAAACACCTTATGTCGTTGAATGTTGTGTTCTCATCTCACCACTTTCACATCATCATTCATACAGCTCGACTATTCCTGTTCCTATTGCGCTCGTAACACGAAGGAGCACCATAAGAGGAAAGTCGAGGCTTTTAAATCAATGTTTCTTAACATACTTTGTCCCCATCAGAAATGCATGTGCGTCAGCATTCCCGCAGAGCGTTCATAGAGACGATCAGCCCGATCTGGAGAAAGTTCGTCGATTGACGGGGCCGACCTTATGGTTAAAGACTTAAAACTTAAATGGGTCATGAAACGATATCGGATTGGAATGTTCATGACCTTGCCGAGGCGTTACTTTTTATCATGAATTTGCAGAGCCGCACAGACCGCCACTGATTCAGAATCTTCTTGGAAGCAGTGAAGTGGCGAGGATAAAAAGGGATCATTTCTTTCAGTCCTGCCTTCGCAAAGTTGAATGACGTAATTGTGGGATCGAAACCACCCGCCTGGCGACAGTCAAGCGCGGCTCATGGATTGGACACGAGAACTGCGTGAGCACTTTACTTCGGCTTGTAACAATCAATTCCCCGGTGGACACTCGGGTATTGGCTAGTGTCCAACCACTGCGGTGATGAGAATAGCCGAATTATAAAATTGCCTCGAGCTCAGCACACGTTTTCTACCTTACCGACCCCAGCGCGTGGCTATGATTAACGTTGGTGGCAAAGGATAGAGCACCGGGCCAGGAGACCTATGTTGCGCTTTTTGGACTCCCACGGCGACTATATGGAGAAGGAAGTGACGTCAGCAACGCAGCAAACGCAGATTGGATGTTGATTAGTGAGAGTAGCTGATGACGAATTTCCGCAGAAGAAACATCCAATCTGCGTTTTTTGCGTTGTTGACGTCACTTCCTTCTCCCTAATCGCCGTGGGAGTACAAAAAGCGCAACATAGGTCACCTGGTGGCCGCTTGTTTCGGCTCCGAGTTGAGCGGATGAACGAGGCTTATATTTCTCGAATATATTTGCTGAGTGGCATTGCTTAGAAAGAGAAACTAAGGCAAGTTTATTCGGTTATTAAATTTAGGGAGTGATTCTGGGTAGCATTCAGCGAAAGTAGAAGAATCGTTTGATGGCCCCTTTAAGTCTGCGATGTCCTATCTAAACACGCGTCGTGAGCACGTGAAATGTCATGACCTGCAGTGTCATATCGCGTGACTTCCTTTCTATGATCTACGAGTATTTTCTACCTCATTGCTCGCCGCGCTCACTTCGTAGTGGTTGGCTTTTTGATCACTCTGCGAGGGATGTATAGATCCAAGGGCATTTTTGAATTTTCCAGAAACCAGTCCTTCTGCGGCCAGGTAATAATTCTCGAAAACGAATAAAGTTACTTATCGCACCAGCCCGTCGCTCGCCCTCTCGCGGACGAACGACGAACCAGAGGAGCGGAGGTGGCGGCGGAGACGGTGGCAGGGATTGTCGGCCTGGGGCTGCTGTTACCGAATGGTTCTTGACGGCATCTTCGTGCATCACGCATTTTTAACGAAAAAAATGAAGTGCGCTAAATTGGAAATTGGTTTTTTTTCCGCTCTGTGACCTTTAAAATTCAGCATGGTCATTTTCTTAACGCACGTCAACATCTCCGTCACCTCTGATATGCTGCTTCACTGCCGTTTCGTATTTGTGGCCAAATAAATTACCTTAAGCTCTCTGACCAGCGTCAGCGAGCAGGCGCACGGGAAATCCTGGAGAATCTATCCCCGTCTCTTCCGCCATCTTGCGACTACCGCCGCGCAATCTATAGAGTGGTAGAGTGGCGAAAACATAGCACGACGTATAGTTGACGTGCCGTGTCTTCAATCCGTGTTGTTTTTATTTTGTGACTTGTTTTTGAGAGATGATGTGTATGTATTCAGCCAGCCGTGTATGAAATGACACAAAAAACTTCAAATACGGTTGCAATCATAAAAAAGAGTGAATCAAGATGTCTTTTTTAGGCTTTAATAATTTATGAAAAAAAAAAGCGAATTAAAGGTGACTTTTAGACTATTTTTATCCCGTAAATTTGATTATTACGTTTGTTTCGCCTAAAGATGTACCGCCGAGGACGGACCTCGTACCCACGATGCTCATACCTCAGCGCCCTCCGCGGCTAACAAAACGCGAGGAAACACGAAAAACCTCTGTCGTGTCGTTACGTCATACCCATAGATCCTTCGGCCGCCAAGCGCGTGTTGCTCGTGTGGGCGTCGTGTGCAATTGTAAGCTTGCCAGGTATATCCCCCTGCACTGACACTAGTCGTGAGGACTTTTTCTGACCTTTTTGAAAATAGCAACAGTGCGCGTGCATCGCTTTGATAGGCGCTGAAGATGCGCCAGAGCGGAGATTCCGTAAACTCTGGGTCCGGGAAGGAGGTGCTTCAGCGGTACTTTGAAAATGATTTCCTGCAGCCTCCGTGTACCAAATTCGAAAAATAATCTCCATATTCGTGATCGTGAAGGAGAAGTGAAGACGACTCAAGTGTTTTTCCTCGAATACATGAACCGCTTCAGTTTCCCTTCAAGCTCTAGAAGGTGTCGCGATTTTGTGATAATGATAAAGATCCATCGTGCTAACTACGTCGCCGCAACCCTTTCCAAAGACGTACGGTGGGCTCTGTACAAGGCGAGCGCAATCTAAATACACTATAAACTACACCAAACGACACGCGTAGTAGAAAGTTATATTTATGGGGAAAAGCGCCAAGAACGAAGGCTTAACATAAACACGGCGTCTTTCATTTAAAATGGCCCTCTTAGGGCATGGTATATATCTGCAAGAGGTCGTATTGTAGGTTCACAAGCATCGCGTGACGTGAATTTTTATCCTGAACAGACATCCATAACTTTTCTTTATCTCTCTACGTCCTGCGCTTTAACCCTCGGTTAGTCTACCAGGAAACAGTAACCATTAAATATATCGTGCTTTATAAAGCTTGCACGAGAGGAATTGTTCGGGGAAATGTCCCTCGGTCAGCCAATAATTGATGCGTGGTTTTTATACGGGGATACATTTGCATTTTGTTTGTCGGGCTATTGATAGGTTTTAAAACTGTATATATTATAAATGATCAGTGTCGTTAACCGAATCGTCCAGAATTAATAAAGAAGGAAATTGACCACCCGTTCTTCGTTTTAATATCGAAGGACCCACTTTTTCTTATCCTCCCAATTTTCAGTGCTCTACATAAAAAAATAAAAAATAAACCTTTACCAATACTCCATCTCATGAGTTGCGTGCAGCAGAGTCAAACGCACAGGCGTGAGTGCATGGCTCTCAGATTTGCTTCGTTTTCACTCGTGCAAGGAAAGCAAACCTGAAAGCCATGTGCCCGCACCTATGCCTTTGCTTTGGAGGGCTAGAATTGGGAGGTGTGACTATCGCGCTCGCGAAAGTGACTCAGTGATTCAGCATGCGGAGCTGTGGTAGGCTATAGCGGGAAGGAGAGCCATCGATAAGTAGACAGCAGCGCCACCCTGCACTAGAGGGAAGGTGAAAGAAGAAGTACATTTCACGAGCCCACGAAAGCTTCGCTGCAGCCTGTCTTCATTGCGTCGAGCTCAATGTGCCATGCCCAATTTCGTTATGGCTAGCAAGGAAATATTCATTGTGCTGCACTTAACGATTGCGATCAACGGTGAAGTAATTTTCTTCTTCGTTAGTGTTCTCCCAGTGCGGCGGAGGGCCGTTGTGGCGCTGCTGCGGGCTTAGCGATGCGAACGCTGCGTGCTGAGACACCCTTTCCATTTTCTCCCGCTGGACGAAGCGAGCGATTGTCCCACCTCCCCTTCTAGCCCACCATACCTTTGCCTTTGCTGCACACAACCCCTGAGATAGACTATAGGTTATGTGAAAAGAAGTGGTTAGCTGTTGTGCCGTAGAATTTTGTAAATGTCAGAGGACCGGTTACGTGCAAGAGGCCCCCACAGATGTTCGTGACATTCTGGATATTAGCGTGGAATCCATAATTTTTACTTCTGCTGCGTACGAAGTGTGTATTAGTGGTACTTGGTCTTCCATTGAATACGGCGCTGGCGTTCACTTGGTATAAGGAAATACTGATATCCGCCACTCCAAGCAACTGGTCGAAACTTTCAATGTTAATTATTCAAACTCAGGGGTTCAATTCCTATAATTTATTTTCTCTCCGTTTGAGAGGGTATGAACTAACAACAAAAAAGCAGAGTAAAATTTCATACAGAAAAAGAAGCTTCATGAAACGCCAGCAGAACCATAGTACAGATCAGTGAACATAATCATCCTATTTCATGAATTCGGAGGGATAGTATATGTATATTCACCTTTGTGCGAAATATTTAAATCCTGAATTAAAAAAAATATCTATCTATCTATCTATCTATCTATCTATCTATCTATCTATCTATCTATCTATCTATCTATCTATCTATCTATCTATCTATCTATCTATCTATCTATCTATCTATCTATCTATCTATCTATCTATCTATCTATCTATCTATCTATCTATCTATCTATCTATCTATCTATCTATCTATCTATCTATCTATCTATCTATCTATCTATCTATCTATCTATCTATCTATCTATCTATCTATCTATCTATCTATCTATCTATCTATCTATCTATCTATCTATCTATCTATCTATCTATCTATCTATCTATCTATCTATCTATCTATCTATCTCTCTCTCTCTCTATCTATCTATCTATATATATATCTATCTCTATATATATATATATATATATATATATTCTTACCACTTGTGAAGCAGGCGCAAAGCTAGCAGTGGCAAAACGCCGATGATTGCATTATCACTGCGTTCCGCCACTGCTAGCTTAGCGCCTGCTACACGAGTGGTAAATTTGGTGCGCCCACGAGTTTCCTACGGGCTTCAAGTCGTTCTAAAAAGAGTTGATTTTGGTGGTTTTCGATGATGCTCAGTAAGTTTATAGTTGAAACCCTGTGTCTATTTTCTCTAATTAAAAAGTTAAGTTAAAGAATGATTTTTAATTAATCAGCTGAATTATCGCAAAACATTTGCCACCCATATAATACCCCTGGCCGTATAAATCACCTGCACAAACGATATTAGTACATCTGTTACAAATGTGTTGTAATAAATCTGTTCGAATCAAAATGGAACACCCGCTATACAGTCGCGTTATTTCTAGGCGTATTTTTCACCGTGCGTCTGTATACAAGTTGAAGGTGATAAAATAACTCAATTTAGACGTGCTTTGTATATACATTTTTGCATGAGGAAACGGGTCTCATGAAAGATGTTATTTGTGGCGCACTTACCGTCGAGATACCGCCCAGACAAGACAGTTTAAAAAAAAAATTGTAAACAATCTCTTTTTTTTTTTTGCGGCACAATGGGGCATTGTTTTGGGAGCCGCGTACCTTTACTGCGACCTATATGTAAAAAAGAAGCAAATGACAGCAATCACTGCAAGCACGAAGCACCTACGCATGATTAACGATAAAATAGTGATGGCGCAGACGAGCTGCTTTAGATTTACCATTTTCCTTAACCACCTGAGTCTGGGCTGGAGAATGCCAAAAATGCGAAGTGGAAAAGAAAGGACAAGCAATGGCTGATGGCAACCTCTCAAACTCATATGAAGTCAGCTGAGTTTGAGACGTTTTCGTTCTGTCATTCTGTTCCGTCCTCTTCCACTTTGAATTCTCCTCGTTCTCCACTCAGCCTCAGGATGGTTTAAGAAAATGGTACTCCTATGATCGATCAAGCCCCGTAGTTCGTGCACAAGAAAGAAAAGGTAAGTTAACAGAACTGTTTAAAGTGTAAACAATAATAGACTTTGTAGTCGTCTGTCCACTTATAAGTGTTGTAAAAATAGTGCTTACTCGTTCGTTTCTTCGTCAGTAATGATTTGTGGTGGACAAAAATACGCATGATCTGTTTTGAATAAAGTTCCCAACTTTGATCTTTATTTTTATTTTTTTAATCATTTGGCACTCCAAATAGACGTTCACATCAAACATAAATCTGGCTTGAGCGGAATTTAATTTGCTTGCGAATTCGTTCTTATTTGGCGCGGTACATCTTGTAAAGAAAGCACACAACGGAACACAGAAGTGATAAAAAACGCAGCAGTTCAAAACATTCATTCAAACAACATACATTCAAAATAGATCCATCTTTCCTTTATTGGAATTCTTCCTTGGGATCCTACTTTCGAATTACGAAGGGTCCAATCGATCCCTCGTAAGCGCAAATTCCCATAGATAGAGCATGACTATGACAAGTGCAGATTAATATTAACACTAATTCGGCAGTCGGATAGCGATTCTAGGAATATATTTAAACTTAAACTGCAGAATTAGGGGGCATTCGCGAGTTTATTTCAGAGGCTTATTGTTGTGACCCTGATTTTTTAAAAAGAAATTCGGCATAGATTTATTCTTGTTTTCCGTATTGATCTTACTGGCAATCGGAAATTTGAGTAACTATTCAAGTCACGCAAGATAAGCACACTCAACTGTCAATGCCCTATTGCGATTTGTAAGACGACGGCGCTGTAATTGTCATTAAGCGCCAATACTGGTTAAACCTCGACTCAGCTTGCGTACATATCATGTGAACTGCTTGAAAATCCATAACTGAACTCAAGATGGAGGAGCCTGTGGCATCTTCACCAACGTCCAACATTACTGAGGCACCTACTACTTAAAAATGCATCTAGCAACGATCGTAAAGCGAGCATATGCAGCGGCCAAGTCAACCGTTTAAACAAAACCGGCAGGTCGCCCAACGGGGAAAGAGTTCGGGTTTCATGAGCGCAGCTTTGTCCCCCGTTCGATTAATTTCGATGTCATTGCGGCTTCCCTTGTGTCCCTCTTATTTGCATTCGTGTGAACTGTTGTCATACTCGTGTTGCGTTGTAGAAAGGAAGTAAGGCGTGGAATATCCCGTATATGAAACACTCGACGAATAGAACCTGCAGCTACGATCAAACTATGGCTAGCGCAAGTTCGTCTGCTTGTTTTGCACAGGGCAACGTTATTAGATTACCTCAGTTGTGGAACTCCCGCGGTAAGGGGGTACCCCCCCTCACTCACCTCAATCCGCCTGGCGTCGTTCGAAGCGCCACCTAGATTTTCGTTTCATAACTGTGCGTTCCAAAGAGCACAGCTGAAGCGCGAAATGGCGATCACAACGCCGCCATTTCTCCCGCAGCGGCCGCTCGAGGAACTGCACGTTACATCTATTGTGGCTTCAATCGGCAACTCCGGAGCCGGAGCAGATACGGTGGAAGCGGGTTGCCACCCCCGTCTCCGAAGCGGACGCGCCACGAAATACCACCAAAGTCGGGACGCGCTACCTGAAATCACCGCTGAGGCATGGTTGTTTAAAAACAATATTAAAGGGAGACTCAAGCGGTTTTTGGGGAAGCTACTTTTTGGTGCGATGGCGTTAAGGAAGTGTCAGTGAATGAGTATCTTCAGTTTTAGAAGGCAGAACCGCCTATTAATCACGCAGGAATAAAATACTTGCGGACTCTTTCCTGTACTTGCGAGGACCAATGAAATTATCGTATGTTTGAAAATTTTGGCGGCCTTTCTTTCCCCGCTGCGTTGGAAACAGCCGCAGCGGCAGACCAATCACAGGTCGAGGAGAACTGGCGGCGCGCGTTGCATGCCGGTCGTCGGTCGGCTTCTTCTCTGCGAACATGGCGTCGGTGGTGATCGTTGGCGTGGTCGGCGTGGTGGAAGCTTATCGTTCCGCGTAAAAGCGCTATCCTTGTCTGTGAATTTTCGTCGTGTGTCGCTATGATAACCCAGCACGTACTAGAAGGGAAGATCCACCTACTCGTGCGGCGATGTCGTGGCGGCACTCTCAAGACAGCAGAAACGCCCGTGCCGTCGTGCTTGTTTACTTCGACTACAGTGCTGCTTTCTAAGCATTTGTGTCCTCGAACATCGCCCGGATTTCTTATTTGGCGCATTTCATGCGTGTGCTCAAGTTCAAGGTATTACTGGCGCGTACCGTATAAAGGATGCGAATTTTCACGCGTTTTCATCACCGGAGAAAAGTGATTAGTGTTAGCAATCCTGAACGCTCGCAACGTTTATCTGATCACGAAATCATATTTCTACGTTGCTATATCGCTGCTAAGATTACATTGTCTTTTATAATCGTAGAAAAGGCGTGTGGCGATATTTGTACTATTGTAATGTCGTGTATTAGAGTCGTGATCGTCCAAGACGGCGTACTGCATCTTTTTATTTTCTTTTTTTCATCCACTGTAGCCTGCAAGCCTATCAAGAAAAATAATAATAAAGCTTTTGGCTATAGAAAACTGTGTCTATATTCTGTTACGGTATTGAAGGCATTGAGTAGCAGTGCGTCCCCTTTTAGAGGGGCCGTGCGCTTGTTGTAGTGGTTGCAGGTGTGTGTACGCGCGGCGCTGAGCGGTCGTTCCGGTCGCTCCGGTTGCAACGGACGCAGTTGTAAATACGCGCTCGTTGCACATGTCTGAACCAGCCTTCCCTCCGTCCTCCCGAGGCGAAAGTCAACGTGGCGACATCGCTTGACATCACGTACCAGAGGTGACGCTGCGATGTCAAACGTTGGTTTGGTTAGGACTTGCCCAAACCGCAAAACGCCCGAGAAGGTCTGCGTTTCGTCGTCCTCGGAACCCGAACATGACTCCGAAGCGCTGCTATCGTCCACATCGCACGTCGGAGTGGCGTCATAGGAAATAATCCCCAGGTCGGCTGTCCGCCGAAGAATTTCAACCTCTAACGGCGTCAGGTCCTCGAGCGTAGAGAACTCCGCCGACTCCGCCATGATCGAAGCTCGAATGACAAGAGGTGCGGCCGATGCGGCTACCTCGGGATCACTGCGCGACGGAACGTCGTCCAACGCCATTGGCCCGAGATCCTCTTGATAAGCGTGCGAGGACCAATGAGAGTGGTTTCGTTTTCGGATGGATCCGAGGTTTGGCGGCCTTCAATTACATTTTTATTAAAGAAATAATCACCGTATGACTATACTTTTTGGTTTTTAGGGATACTTAGGGCGTCTAAATTCAGCTGTTATCATCAAAACATGAACTCAAAAACCACTTGAGTGTCCCCTAATTGTGCTGCAAAACCTTGCAAACTGAAGATTTTAGAAAACATCACGCACTCCTCATTTTGTACTAAACTCCAATAAAAGTTACTACAAAAAGAGTTTTTTTCCGTTGGTTTTTACCGTTTTTACGTTTCTAGTAACGTTGAAACGTACGTATCCCGATTCCCATAGAAAACACAGTTACCAAAGCAGCCGTCCGGCGGCGCGTCGAGCGACGCCGGGCGAGTCGTGGTGAGTGAGGGGGTACTGTTTGTGCATGCAGCGTCTATGAGCAGTTCCGTAACTGAGTTAATCTAATAACGTTGGCACAGTGTTGTGGTGACGTCAGGATGCCGAGCTCCGATTGGTTCTGAATGAAGGATAGTGGGTAGACCTCAAGGCAACTTACTTTGAGGTTTACTCACGATCTTTCAATCAAAGCCAGTCAGAGTTCGGCGTCTATCTGACGTCGCCGCAACTCCTGCGCAAAACGCAGACGACTTGCTCTCCGCATACTCCAATAGTTGTGCTAGTCACGTGACGCCTGCCTCGGCTGCGTGGTATAATCCAAGTCAGCGACCGATGACTATCCTTGGCTTAACGACGGTTGAAAGCGATCACCAATTACAACGCTGCAGTTACACCGAACATACATCCTACAAAATATACGGCGTTCGCTGCCGACATGAGGACATAATTACCTCTGGGCACGCCTCAGCCACGGTCGAAGCATGTTTACTTCGAAATGTTCGGTTGGGCTAGTCGGTTCATGACTGGATAGAAGCGCCGAAGGACAGGGACAAAGGGAAGGAGGTAACAACAGCGCTCCGTGTTGAATTGTTACCTGCTTCACTTTGTCCCTGTCCTTCGGCGCTTCTATCCAGTCATGTTTAGCATAGAGTTATTATAATGTACGCTAGAGGTTCAACTGGCGCTAGTGTGCTGACGCAAATTGAAGCAGACAGCAACCAGTCCAAAATTGACTTCCGGTAATGCATTTCTATGGGAAAAAGTGAGTGCATTTTCTCCCTGCGCTCGGTCATAAGAGCAAATATCCCAAATAATTCGTACGTACTAGGTAGCTTGGAACATTTCTCAGTCAGGCCGACGAAATAATTGGTCAGTTACGGCGTTTTTCTTTCAAATTCATCGCATTAAAAACGGTGCTAAAACGGCTTCGTACGTGTATTTTTGTGCACTGTCGGACACTGTTAGCGCGAACACGACGTCGGCGCTTTTCAGCGTGGGGGATATACGTGCCAAACGAACGAAGAACATCTGGAAATTAAGAAAGACGGCAAGAACTACGCAGTAACACTGGATCAGTAACTACACGTGCATGTAGGATCAAAATAAATTGAAGGCCACGTAATCTATTCCGATTTTAAATAAGTAAGTACCGCTTTATTCTTTCTGCTCTGAGCGAAGCTGCTTGTTCTACGTTCAAAATATCACCCGCACGCTCGAAATCTTTGAGAACAAGTGCCCGATAAAAGCTGCCCGGCAGAGAAAACAATACGAAGAGACACCTTCCATAGCCCACGGACTTTATTCTCTACGTTTTGAATGTTTTTATCCGCTCATGCACGGCGGGGTCATTTTCATATAGTGACAGGACTGGCATATTATCAATATATAAGCGTCACCGGAATGCTGGCGAGCCTTGAACACACTCTATATTCCTTTCGATTGTAATTTTGCTTCGAATCGTCGCTTGTTTTTACACACCTGCTGCGGAACACACGTTTGGGACTGAAATGTAGCGAAGTTAAACATCGTTCACTGATGAAGAAAAATGCGCTAACTAAAGCAATTACACTTTCACAGTGTTAATCAAGGTACATACTATTCGGTACGACCCAAATAACCAAAGTGTTCCGTGTTATTTTTCGGCGAAGAGGCAAAATGCACGCGCGTTTTCCCATAGGAATGCACAGGAGCACCGCAAAAGTAGACTGGTTGCTGTCTGCTTCAATTTGCGTCACGGAAGTCGCATAGACACTAGCGCCAGTTGAACCTCTAGCGTACATTATAATAACTCTATGATGTTTAGTTCCTACGCATGTATGATTCAAGCCTGTCAAAATACAGTTTTTATTTGATCAATGTTACAGAACCGTCATACAAACCGTAAACTATAAGTACTCTTGGTGAAAAAAAAAGAAAAAGAAAAGAAAACGACTTACTGACGAACTTTCACTTCTGGGATACGTAACGCGCCTGTGACGTCAGTTGACCACGTGAAGCCATAGACGTGGCTAACGAGGGTCTTTCTTGTTTCATCGAGTTATTGGCTGCCGACTGCGTTCCTGGCCCACTCAGATAAATTGGTAGTCTCATAAAGTGCACGTGACAGCCATATGGGCATGTCTATCCGCCTAACATTTTCTCGGGAATTCCCACATCCGTTTTCATACAGCGTGGCACAAACTCAGCGTCTGATGTCCAACACCTCCCGGGTCGTTTGACGCTCTGTAATCAACGGCACTACGCGCTGGACACCGAGATGAAACACGCCGCATCTCAAAGCGTCAAGCCCAATCTCGGCCGGCTTCTCTCCTGCTTCCCGTTATATGCATAATCCAGTGTCGCTCTCCGCGCCCGCCACGCTGGAAAACAAGACGGCAATTTGTCTCCGTCTGCGCCCCTGACGTGGAACAACTGTTTCCTGCTTTCTGGGCGCCCGCACCGCGCCGCCGTCGCCTCCGCCGCCGCTCGGAGAGCACGACGCTTTCGCAACGAGGCATCAATTAGACAGGCTTCTGGCGGTTCGGGCGCTGAGGATTCGTAAGGGCTGTCAGACTGCCGCCCGAGAATCGTGCTTGGCATGCCATCGCCCCATCCACTTGTTCTGTCGCCTCCTTGTCTATTGCTGCTCCCCGTGATGTCGCCGACAATCGCGGCGATGGGCACGCCGCTTGGGCAATCGATAATGACGGCGCCGTGGAAGCCGCGGCGGCTGTCAGCTCACGGAGCGGACGCACGTATGTGCGGCGTGTGAAGGCATCTGTGAAACACGCTGCTTTACATCGAAGCAGAAACGAGCCGGCGAATCGTCACGAACGGGTGTGAACGTGTTGGAGGAGACGTGGAGGCTGATGAAGTGAGGAAGTTCTATTTTTTATATCCGCGCTGTGGATAGTTGGATAGTTGATGTTGCGCACGCTGACATGCAGGTGACCTTTCGAAAACATTACATTTTGTTTCTTTTGTGACGCTAGAGGGAGCTTTTGAAGCTCAGACTTACAAGGGTAGAACAACTCTGCTGGAATTACCCTAATTACTGGTGCACAAAATCTTTACAAACAAAATTACTACAAAGAAAGTAGAGGTAGCCACCACATCTAGTAAAGAGGTGGCAGGGCCGTGGGAAGTTGCAATAAATCAGACATTTGGTTTGGTTATTTTGCTATACTAGCTTACATGAAAGTGGACGGAAAGAGAAGAACATCTAAGTTTAGAAAGAGTTATGACCAAAGAAAATAAACAATCTGATCACTCTAGACCTTTATGTTTGTATTCAGTGTTTCGACTGGAAAGATGGTTCCAGTGGAAATTGTTTTTTTTTATCAGCATAATCATATGATGGAGTCAAGAACAAAGATCCACAAGACATCTTAGCTAGTCTATGAATTATCTTGGAAACTGATATAATATATTGCATTTTGTCAGCACGAGTGGTTGGTGAAGGTCTTCAAAACAAACTTCAGTCTCAATCTTTTGCTGCCATTGACTGCTGCCTCATCACGCTGGTATCTGTTCTTCTGGCAGGGGCGTTGTACCGATTGAAACATAAAAAATCAGAAAAACTAAATTAAAAAAACATACACACACACACAAAAAAAAAAAGCTCAAACTTTTGCGCCAGGAGGACACATCTTAACGGTCGGCGATTCCTCGCTATGCCGTTGCGACGTCTCGACGCCGGAGTCTTGTCAGAGCGGCTGATTTATACGGGGCCGCCGGAGCAGCAAACCTCCCGCAGGGGACCTCTTGGAAATCATCAACGGGAGCGACTTTTAAATGACACCTCGGGCGCCTGTCATGCGTGCGCGCATGAAATGCGTCATGCCGGCGACGCGGCGCATCCGGTGCGTCATTTTATGCGCGCGGTCGTCCGGGCCTGACACTTCCTCACAGGCACCGAGCGAGCGAGCGCCCCCGACGGACGAATGCATAAACGGCACTAACTGATAACGATGGAGATTTACGGCGGCGCGAAGAAGAAGGTGTCCATCTTCTCTCCTCGGAAGGATAAATAAGGGCCAACGCGGCGGAGGCAGAGTTACGACGGGATGCCAGCGGAAATGAGTCCACGAGGAGTTACAGCTGTGCCGAGCGGCTAGAGAAGGCCGCAGGAGGAACACGAACAACCTCCACCATAGGAGAAAAAAAAAGAAGAGAAATAGATTTTGATGCAAAATGCTTGGGGAATGCCTACTTTGCTACGCACACCCGAGCACTCCAAGTACCCTAGGCCCCAGGGTCCTAGGAAGCTTGGAGTGCTCGTATTTCATCGCCCGGTAGTCCTTCTGTGCAGCCTCTTCACAATTTTGTTTTTGTCTTCAGCGGCGTTTTAAGTTGTATCATTTTGTAACGAGTTCTGTCACAAGGTTTTCAGGCGTTGCGCGATGGCACTGAGTGAGACATTGTTAACAGTGCTCGTCACTTACTGTCAATATGCAATTGAATCACCTTGTGCCATAGGTCAAGAATGAAAAATAGTTTTTGTTAGGACATCACATCTTTCCTCTAGCAAAATTAGTGTTGTCTCCATTGGTATAACTAAGTTTCTTTAAAGTTCAAACAGAGCAGCAGATGGTTGTTGATCTGGCAGGTATATGTGCTTCCACTCCATGAGCGTTTGTGCATCTGCGAGGCAAGTTTCAATGAGCTCAGACTCGTAGCTGCCCTTTTAAAAAGAATACGTTCTTCAAAGGTTCTTCGACGCCCCAAGAACTCTTTCAACTCATGAAGAATGGTTTTGTCTTAAGAACAATCGCCCCCTGGCGCACCAGAAAAGCCACTGGGAGATGAAGAACTATTTCGCGCCAAAAAGGATAGGTAAAAGACCCCTTATAGGTTTTTCACAAAGAACCCTTTTAGGGAGTGCTTAAAATAACTTTTTAGAGTGCGAAATATGGAAAAGCCGAAGAACCCTCAAGAGTTCTTTTATGACCAAATATTTTATAGAGCGTGGTAGAGGAAGGTGTGGAGACAAACTAATGGAGTGATTGACTGGCAAGATGAAAAATTATTTACTGGTTCTATCTTGAATTCGTTGGAAAAGCGCGTAGTTCCGTGAACCCGCGCTCATGCCTCTACTTCTGTCCTGCTCTATTTTCCCCAGAAGTCATGCAACAAAGCTTCTGAATCAGCCTCAAGTACGAAGGAGTTTAATAGGTTTTGCCTCCTGGGTTGTATCTATTTTATTCAGCGATGGAACTAAATAATGTATTTATTTATTTATTGAACATACCCCCAAAATCCGAAGGCCTTCAGGGTATGCCCTCTCTCGTGGCATGACGAGGGCATCGTGACCCATTTTCCAGATAAAGGCCGCATATCCCAGATTTCGTCCGATTAATGTTTTGTATAAAATCAATTTAAGTTAAACGGGTGGCAATGAGAAGTTGCGTTTTATGTAACCCAACACGCAGTTAGCACCTGAATATAGGGTTTCCATAAAAGGTAAGAGGTTAGGTGAACACCGAGATATTTGTAAGACGATACTTGTTCCAAAGAGTTGCCATCAAGGTATTAAAAGGACTGTCGTATAGATTTACATGACACCCTCATGTGTTTACGATTATTAGTGTTTAGTTTTATTGCAT
This sequence comes from Ixodes ricinus, assembly GCA_037355805.1. Classification (NCBI taxonomy): domain Eukaryota; kingdom Metazoa; phylum Arthropoda; class Arachnida; order Ixodida; family Ixodidae; genus Ixodes; species Ixodes ricinus. Next base: position 38,561 of record JAZHYW010014078.1, read on the forward strand.
GCATATTACATTCAAATGAAAATTTTAAATCTCTTTTTGTCTAGAAGCACGCCACTTTTCTATGTAGTCCCCGCAGCGGCGACGGACTTTCGCCACCGGTGCACTAGTCTGCACGCCGTCGTAGAAGAACGAGGGCAGCTGTTGGTGAGACCAAGGCCTGACTGGTGAAGCTGCAAGTTCCAAAATGTTTTGCCTCACCCACCTTACAGGCCGGACCTCGCACCGTCAGACTTTGGGCTGCTTCCCAAGATGTAGAAACATCTGAAGGGTACGCGGCTTGGGTCCGACAAAGCTGCAATTCAGATGCGTCGTTGGTGTCGTCAACAGCCGCCCACTTTCCTCTAGGACGGCACGCAGAAAGTAGTGCACCGTTTGCGGAAGTGCATCGGCGCTGGTGGCGATTTGATCAAAAAGAGATGTGCTCCTGAGCAAGAAGAGATTTCAAAAATTTAATTTTAATGTAACATCTTTCCATTGTATCACTGAATAAAAAAAAAACTGAAAGACGTTTACAAATCCCTGTAATCCGAAACTAGACCGCAGCTCTTGAGGAGGAGGAGGAGGAGGGTACGGAGCGGAGGGTATGCCCTTGATCCTCCTCTGTACCCTCCTCTTCCTAACATCCTCCTCCTCCTCCTCTCCCTGTTCCTCTCCTCCCCTCCTCATCTTCTTCTCCTCTCATCCTTCCCTTCTCTTCCTACTTCCTCATCCTCCTCCTCTCGTCCTGCAGCTGAATTTGTTCATTGGCGATGTGACACGAAGTCGCAACGTCATTTTCCCCGCTAAATTTAGCGGGGAAACTGAATTGGTGTTGACGGTCACGAGACGTCAATTTCCTCGCTAGTTTAGCGGGGATACTTAGCCCGCTAAAGTTGGCCGGGAATGTTTTCCATTACGTATAGCTGGGAAATTTTTCCGCTAAATTTAGCAGGGAAACATCCCATAAAGCAGCGAACGGTTACGCCGACGCCGACGCCGCTCAACCCGGAAACGGGCGCCTACGAGCTGCGCTTTAGAAGGTTACAGCCCAGGAGGTCAAACATATCGAACCCTCCTCGTACGTGAGGAGCATGATTGACAAAATTAAAATAAAGAAATATAACGTTAGTAAAAGAAGAATAGATCCGGGCAGAGGGCCTCTTCTTCAAAAGTTTCCAACTTCTGGATATGGCGGTTGCCTCATTTCGCCATCCACAGGATACACCCGGAGACGACAAAACGGCGATCGTGCACTAGAGGAATTTATTGATGCCCCAAGAGCCCGTCGGGAGGATGCCAGTCCGAAATTTAGTGCTCGACCAGAACCAAAGCATGATCTTTCATGAATATCTTGATCTTTCTCGAGCTCAGAGCAAGCTTAGAGGTGCCTTGAGGAGTTTTCTGAGATCCCATAAATATGGCGATAACTCACTCTGCTGGCTCTGAGCATCCTAGAAATCCCTAAATCATGACGATACGCAACCGATTTCCTATTAAAAAAGCAATCAGAGATCGCAACAGACCGAGGTCATCTCCGGCGATGAGAGGAGCATGTTCCGAAACCAGGACCACTGTCAGCCAATAGCAAGCGTAGGATCCTCGCGCCTCCGACCGGTGGAATCGCGGAGTGATATTTCGAAGTCGCGCGGCTCGTTGACCATACAGCCCGGACTACGATTCAACCCAGCGAGCGCGCGTCCAAGAGCTGACGACCAAAAACATCACTCCCGAAAAAAGAAGAAAAAGAGAACACTGTATTTTGTTTTTTAGTCGATTTTTGCAGTATTGTGTTCCCTTTCCGCGAAAAATTTACATTTTCGACCACTCTTTTTTGCTTTTATTATCTACAAAAACATACACATTTTATAATAACAGCGTTTGCAATCTCAACGAAATGTCGCGTTTTCATTGGTCACATCTCGTCTTCGCTGCCGGAACAATGCTCCTCCCATCGCCGAATGTGACCTCGGTGTGTTCGATTTTTGATTGCTTTTTTGATAAGAAAATCGGCCGAGCATGGTCATGATTTATGGATTTCTAGGATGCCTACAGCCCGCAGAGTGAGTTATCGCCATATTTAGGCGATCACAGGAACCTCCTCAGGACACCTTTAAACCCCAAATACCGTGCCGAGTTCCTCGGGCCAAAGGTTACCTAACCAGTTTGCGTAAGATAATCCGTCAAGTCGCTAGCCCTACGGTCCATAACTCGTCTTCCGCACCTCCCCGTCTTTTATAAAAAAGTTCCGCGCTTCTTTTTTGTCCATTTTAGTAATAGTTTTCCGTGATGGATCGCGTAGTTATAGCAGGTGCGTTCAAGTTGAAGGGTTTTCAGACACACGCGGCCCTGTATACTCCTTTCACCTGGCATGGACCACAGTGGAGACCAAGATCCCTCCCAACCAATCCAGCGCTCTGAATGTATCACGTGACCACGCGCGGAGCTCGTCGCTGCGCTCCTCCCGAAGGCCACGTGACACTCACGCGGCATTGGATCAGCCTTGACAGCTCGTAACGACCTTTCCGGTCCATCGTTAGGTGAGAAACCCAGTATGGAGTGGACGTCTCACGTGCGAGCACAGATTGCGCGACCTCCGCTGATGGATTCGAGGAAGAAAATCTCGCCGAATAACCAACTAACCCTCGTCGGCCCGTTCGAGGAATGCTTCAAACCTCGCCGGTCGACGGGAAACGAATTCGCTCTCCGATCGTCGAGTCCGCGGACGGCCGAGTGTTCCTTCGATGCCGCACAATGATTAATCGCCCTTCGCAAATTGAGAAACGGGAGCGAAGGCCCCTTCTCCGATTCTGTTCCCTTCTCCGCAGGGTGAAGCTCGGCAAGGTAACGAAGGGGAGACTGATCGGCCGACGGATTGGGATTGGAAGTGTGGACTGTCATCAATCAGTCACGATTTCGGAAAGAAATTTCTCTCGAAAGGGTTCATTGTTCGCGGCCCGTCGAGCTGACGGGCTGCAACGCGAGACGTGTGAATGAACATGTCCGGTTGGCTGTTGTACGCCATCGCGGCGAGTTGCATGCCCGACCGCGTATGGACGGTGGAGGGACCTTGGCACACATCGCGAAGGAAGGCGGCTTGTCGATTCCTTTGACGGGTCCTTTGATGGAGTCCCGCTCGTTGTCTGCGTAAGTACATCTGATTACGTCGCTCGTGGCAAGCCCGACCTCTATGTAGTACATCAAGTTCCCTAGACAGTAAACTTGACTTATTTATTGATTCATTGCGACGGTCGTTCCCAGGAAGGGGTGGTTGGTTACTAAGTAAAAAAGTGGTGGAAGAAATAGTTTTAACTATGTTTAATGAAAGAAAGATGCCCAAGTTCGTCTATTTGGTATCGAATAATAAAGCATACTAAAAAAAAGTAAGAAACCATTCAATGTGATCATGATGTGATGACGTTACTATTATTTTTACTTTATTTTAATATACGTACCGTAGAATATCGCGCATCCGCCTATTCCACGCTAAGCGCCCATTCCCAAATTTCTAAGATCTGAGAAAATACGCACAGTACATTTATATGCAAATTTGATGACCGGACAAGCGCCCATCCCCCACTTTTGCGATTATCTCCAAAGTTTGATTGGGCGCTTGCCCGGTATTTTACGGTATACAAAATACAAAAGTGGATACAGAAGAGTGCAGTGTGATCACAGATCACTGAACCACAACACTATAAATATACTTTATATCAGGGGTGGCCAAGCTGCTGCCCGTGAGCCGCATGCGACTCTTTGCGGGTTCAAGTGCGGCTCGCGGCTCCCCGGCTAAGCTGGACCCCCGTCCCCTCCGGTGTCCCCGAAACAAAACAATTCTAGAATATAAAAAAAAAAAGATTGGTTCCTTGGCCGCTTTGTAGAACACTGCGTATATACAGCTGAACTGTTTTTTGACACACATATGTGTCCAGTGACCCTGTTCCTTTATTGTTCTAGAGGCATTCAGGGGCATAAGGGCATGGCTGGCTGGAGAACTATCTATTCATTTTTGTTTAGTGGGTGAAGAAACTTTCAGCTGCCTGGTGTTACTTGTTCTAGTTGACAATTACACGTGTCCCCTTTGGAAAGGACG